>CM060962.1:168216693-168244193 GCA_030765045.1 Tenodera sinensis
CAACATCTTGCGCACTAAGTCTTTTGCTGCATCACTGATTGGTTCCCACTGTGGTGAATCCAACTGAAAACAAAGACGTAAAATATTAGTTCCATTTAACAAAACCAAACTTCATGGAGCATATAATATGTAAAGTACTACAGAACTCCCAAAGTTTAGAAATAAGATGTCCTAATCTGGTACACATTTACACAGATGGAACAAAGAGAATAACATTAACACTGAGCAATTAAATTTCATAGAATAAAAACAAAATGGAAAACCAAAATCAAGAACAATTTTGAATGAACCATAAACTACCAAAAGTCACAAAGTAATAACAGATTTTAGGCAATCTATATTCTTGGTAAATGTAATACCCAAATGAGTCGTTAAGTTTTATTAGTTTTGCAAATAATATACGCTATAACAAAAAGAACCTTTAAAAATTGTAATAAAGCAACAATGTTGAAACTTTATAAAGTGATGGCTTTTTCAACATTGACCTATGGATGTGAGAATTGGGTGCTGACCATCTCACAACAGAAAAAAATAAGAGGTTGCTGAGATATGTGGCAAGTTGCAGACTCTGGGATAAAAAAAGGAATGAAGACATTTGAAGGGAGTTGGGGATTCACAGTCTAAATGAAATAATAACTGAATACAGAAGCAAATGGCAAGATCATATAAACAGAATGGATAAAGATTGAATGCCACAAATAATACAATATTATAAACCAATAGGTAGGAGTGTTGGCAGAACATGAATAAGGTGGGCAGATCAGTTTCCTTGAAGACAGAACAAGCCACAAGGCTCATGCCATAATTATGATGATGATTATGACAATGATGATGAAGATGATAGTTTTGCATTTTCATTTTCTCATTCTCCAAAGTTTTTCTCATTTTTGTCTTAAATTTTATTTCCATTATTAGTTTCAGACCTGATTCAAAGAATAATTTCCCAACACTTTAAAAGATAAATCGCTTGTTGCTGCAGAAAATGTAGATTTAAGTAACGAGAAGGTGCAATGTAAAACCAGAGCTATTATTTTACGACTTTTATTATTTCTTCTACATGTATAGTCTAGGACAAAACGTTAAGAGACTCTTAATGCATATATTTGTCTAAGTTCAACTTGGTTCCACAGTCAGTTCATACTGATGTGTCTTGGGAGCTTCATATTGAGTTTGTGCTGCTAAATGTGTGCAGATAACCAATCAGTTATCAGCAAGTACTTCGCAATGCGGGCTATTGAGTTTCATATCCCTTCTGCCCCATAAATGCAATGGTTGTTATGCATATTATAATTTCCAATTGCAAAGGCTTATTTGATTTTAAGGAATTAATGCTTACAGATAAAAACTGAAATAATAAAAGAGCAAATCAAAACTATATCATAACCTAATATCTGGTGTATAAACTCTCCTTCTATTACTGCCCTCATTCTCCATGGTATGAATGAAATCAAATGATAAGTCACCTTTTGATGAAAGAATGGGATTCAAACCTGGCAAGTAAGGAGAGCATAGTCATCTCGCATGATATCTTGCCTTTATAAGAACCAGTTCAAAACCTGTTTTTCTTTTTTTTTTTTTTTTGTTTTTTTTTAAATATAGGTGGAGGGAAAACAATCATGTTGTTGAGACCACACTGGATACTGTGGGAGTCACCATACAACATGCCCCTACCCACTAAAAATCCCACCACCTGTGTAGGAGTATCATGTTATTGTCTATGTACAGGCATTCACATCTTATAAATCTGTTATTATTTGCTCTAAAAAGCAAATTTGATAGCAACCATTGATTCAGCTACTGATGATGATAGAAATATCACAATTGTACATTGTTAGATGGCACAAAGCAGAACTACATTTCTAGGTAACCACAGAAGCTTCAAAGAGTTACATCATAAATTGGAAAGCGAAGGTAGAAATAAAAATTAACACTGTATGTATATATGTACATAATCAAAAACAGTGATTATATAATAAATTTTAAACTCTTGGCATTGAGTGAAGTGTTAAAACTTTGTGCAGGACCATCACAGCAGAGAGAGAGAGTGAGCAAGAGGGAAGGAGTTTCAGTCATCCACTTGGTGAGGATATGGTCAAATGACCTTGAAAACATTACAGTATTTTCAACATTTTGAAGTGAAGCCGAGTGTGAAAAATGACTCATCAAGTCAAACTCAAACTGAAGAATATTTCACTGTTAATAGTGCTTCTGTTTTTAATATTTAATAAGTTTTATCAATTTTAATGACATGCTCCACTGTTCTAAACACTTCATTTTCATCATAAGT
The DNA here is from genome assembly GCA_030765045.1 of Tenodera sinensis. NCBI lineage: Eukaryota > Metazoa > Arthropoda > Insecta > Mantodea > Mantidae > Tenodera > Tenodera sinensis. The sequence goes on from CM060962.1 coordinate 168,218,981, forward strand.
TTTACAAACGTTGATTGTTTACTTCACCAGGTTTCTTTGTAAAGGTGGTACATACATTCCAGTAACTTACTTTATATTATTACTGATGTATATTTATTTACTTTGAATTCCTCCAAAGTTCAAGTAAGTTATCTAACTTTGCCATTTCATGAACTCAAGTCAAGAATATACCTCTATTTAGCAATTCTTCCTTTTCATTATGTCCTCTTAGAGCAATTTCTGTTCACTACAAACTTTTAGACCATCAATAATTAATATTTTATATCTGCCAGTTTTTCGAAACTAATTCATTGTGTCACGAATAACCTATATCCCTCATAATTTTGTGTTTCAAAAAGTTTTCCAAATAAACTTAATTTTAGAGTTTCAAATTTGAAAGGACTTTATTTCATGCTACTTAATTCTTTTTAAAAGATGTTTGAGAGCACTAATACCATGAACTGTCCATGAAGTATCACCATCAATTGACAAACAGTTACAGCAAAACAACATTTTCTTGATCTCACTGGCTGTCAGCCATGGTTTTTTCTTGTACAATGACTGCCAAAAAAACTCTCTCTGCACCTCCGGTCTATGTTAGATTATTTATCATTGTACAAAGCCTTGGTCATTTCAGTGGCTGTTTCAGCCATGGTACAAGGGTACATTGCCTAAAACAACCAATGAAATGGTCATGGCATTGTATAATGATAAATAAGTGGCATAGACCAGAGGTGCAGAGAGAATATCTTTGGCAGTCATTGTATGTACCAGTCTGAAAGAGGAGACTGTGATCTGTGTTCCTATATTAGTGAAACATTAGGATAATCAGGATCTTACTTTTTAATACAAAGTTTTTCTTGGTCACCTAACATCTGAAATGGCATTGTCAACAGAAAATCTAATCTACCTTGTTCATAGCAATAGTAAGCTAGAAATGAAAAAGAAGGCATAATCAGACAAACTATGTTAAAATACTACTAATAGTACATTGTATGCACACAGTTATTCATTAAAATTCATTTATATTAGCCTCCATTTACAGTCCTTGTTATTCACTTATTTCTATGTCATATCTATATGTTTTTTAAATTAGATTAAAACTGAAGAACTCGTTTAGAAAGACAGAAATCTATCACTATGGAACAATTTTTATGAATCTGTCATGTTCCACTATAAACAGTTTCAGCCCCAGTAAACATATTTTAAAACTAACCACTTAATGGATGCCAACATAAATAACCATCCTACTTTGCCTTTCTCCTACATATGTTTTATTTCAGTTCATATTTTTGTGTTTCAACCCCATTAACTGCTGCCAACCTAAAGTTCTGAATACTTACATAAAGTTTTCCTCTACATATGCTTTCGTAAAGCCTTTCCTTGGTTCCCAAAAAAGGCAGAGTCCCTGAAAGTAGTATGTGTAACAGAGCACCAGCAGACCAAATATCAACTGGTTTCCCGTATTCTCGTCGTTCCACTACTTCTGGAGCCATAAAGTGTGGGGTACCTATCCGACCTAGAACAGAAAAGTATTTGTTTCAGCCAATACAAAAGGAGTAATCTGAAATGTAAGCAAGATCTAGAAATATGGAACAGAAGAAACAAAAATCTGATGTCTTACATTCACATGACTTTCTCTACCTAATGTAATTTACTTCTATATATTTTACTCAAAATTTTCTTATGAAAGCCTATTTTTATATCTACCTCATGTAAATCATGATAAACCTTCGCAGAAGTTGTTGTTAGCTAATGCTGGATTTCTGACAGTGAAGTCATTAATCCTCATGCTCTCCAGTATTACTAGAGAAAACAGTAGCAGAAATAGTAACCGCTTTTTACAGAGCACCATATTTTTATGTTTTGGTGGTCACATCGCTCTCTCACAACCCCCAGAATGTCTGGAGGACCACACCTGTTGTTGGTTTACGGGTCTCGCCGACCTGACCGGGAGAATTATCAAAATAAATTCACTGACCATATCCTCTGATTACCAATCAGAGCACGCATTACATGCCATGACAGGTCAGCATTTTAAGGGTTAATATTTTATACAGAAATTAGAGAAATGGAAAGGTTGGAAAAATAAAGGCTTCCTAGCCCTCGGGAACCCTAATAGCATTGGGGTCAGAAGAGAAGAAGAGATGACCAAGGTAAGGACATAAGGTCAGATAGAAAAGCTACAGTGAGGAGCAAAACGCCAGTAAGTGGAAGTAATGTTCTGCTCAGCTTGGGTACCTGTGGTCGCCATCCACATAGACAGGGACCCCTGAGGTGACAATAACATGTAAGCACGTGGGTTCCTAAAGTACATATGTCTTATAGTTATTGTTTTTGAGGATAGGTTTGCAATTCTGCACAAAAATGCAAACCATAATGTGCAAGTCCATTGGTTATTTCTTTTTTGCTTTTCATTATTTTTAGATGATTGTGGTTTTACTTCATTGGGCCAGATCAGACTGGGAGACTTATATCACTGCAGTTTGTGCCACAGACTGTCTTTTTCATTAGCCACGGTTCCAGTCTTTCCTCGCATATACTGGCAAGGCACATACTATTGAACTTGGTTAAAATATATTTTTTTATTTCCCTGCATTCCTTTATATATTGGAATGGAAGATATTAAAGGTAACCATAATAACATTAGCTTCAGAAAGTTCCAGGAATTTGTTAATAACACTGAAATCAGTTATCATAATGCAATAAACACATTTCCCTTAAAACAATTCCAGTTACACTTCTGCTAGTGCATGTAAAGTGATAGGAATAATTTTGTGAAACAAGTTGTTGCATGTACAGTAACTTCATATGCATTTGTGAATTTTCACCTTCAGATTGAATTTTTAGTTGCAGAAAGAGAAAGAAGCTGGTGACGCATCTGGAGTGATGTGACTGGCAAGGTAAATTTTTACCAATACTGAGTGATATGATTGTGTGTTGTCATGCAAAAGAAACCAGTGCTTTAGACCATTTTTCTATACATTTCCTTCTTACTGCCCCTGAGGGGTAAAGGATTTTTCCATACAGTTTCTTTGTTATAACATGATCTGGTACAATGTTGTAGAGATGATTAAAGAAGGTTTGATAATACACTGCTGGATCTCGTAGATAATCTTCCTGGGCTAGACTGAGCACTTGAGATCTTAACCTCAGGGTATGAGCAGGTTTTATGAAAGATAACGACAGATATACATACATTTGATAATATTTTAATGGCATATCACTTCTACACTTTGTGTGCAGATATGCCGACCACTAATCTTCTTACAGATGCTATAGATTTTAACACACTTTGATGGTTACATCCATCTCTCAAGACAAGATAAGTAGTGAGTTTGTGTCCATCACTCACAATGGATGGACATAGAGTGCATCTGACACTAAGTTTAAAACTGACGGTTGACGTTCACTATTCTGTTTTCAAACATATTCACTACTTCAATAATTTTGTTCCTTCGCAGAAGTAGATTCATTAAAAATTTCAATGGCAGTGCCAAGGGAAAAGAGGAAACCAAATTGACAGTCAGATATTTAGAAGTATGTCGCTATTTGCTACCCTTGATATTCCTATTCTTTCCTTGGCATGGTAAGAAACAAGTGAATAACAACAGCTCTCAAAAAATGACAAGGTATTGAAAAATTCAAAACAATCACAACTTTTAAACCCTGGCGCAACAGCCCATGAGGGGCCAAGGCCTACTGCCCAGCCGCTGCGTCCCCCACCTCTGCCCCCCACAGCCGTCATTGGTGAGATGCAGTACTGGAGGGTGGGACATGGTCAGCACCCCGAGCCCTCCCGGCCAGTTATGCGGTCTTTTAGACCTGGGGCCGCTAGTTCTCCTCAATTGGTCCCCCCGGAACCTAACAAGGCTGAGTCCACCCCGTGCCAGACCTCCCAGAGGAGATAAAATCCCCATGCTGGTACCGGGGATCGAACCCGGGTCCTCCGTGCCAGAGGCAAGCGCGCTATCAACTGCGCTACGGAGGCGGTCTAATCACAACTTATATCTTGGCAATAGCCAATGCCACAAATGAGGTTATATGAAATAAATTTTATATATTACTCATACAAGTCATTTAGAAGAGTGACTAGAGAAAGTTATCTGTATTTAACACATCAGATTTTTGTAGTACCTTTTTTTTGCTATATCTTATAGTTTACCAGTTGTACTAAACTGTACAAAATTCCTTCCAAACAAAGAGGTCTTCACATACCATTCCTAGAAAATTCAGGACATATATTTCATTTGTCAAGTAAATATCAGGTATTTTGATCAAAATTGTTTGAACCACTTTTGAAAAAGCCCAAAAATTTCAAAAAAATCTGTCATGCAAAGGGTACTTTAGGGTTGGGGGATTCTGAAAATCCTGGTGTTGTATCTTTTGGAAAATACTTAATGCAATACAGTTTAGTATCAAGCATCTAATACGCATTTTGATTTTGAGTTAAAACACACACACACACGCACGCGCACCCACGCGCACGCACACACACCCCCACCCCCCACACACCCCCATACACCCACACACCCACACCCACACACACACACACTCAGCTTTTGTGCCACAAAAAATTAATGATGTAATGATATAAAAATTCAAATATTTCTCTGTATTTGAATTCAACACATCGGAAGTGCACAAGTTGCACAAAACATTTTCTACCAGGCTGATAGCCATGCTACATTCACTTAAAATCCAAGCAGCTTCACAACCCAAAAAATCCAGCAAACCAATGAGATTCCAGCCTCACATTACTCTCTGGCACTAATAATACAGAGATCTGCACTGCAGCTTCCAGAAATTTTACTCTAAAGATGAAGATCATGAATGCCCTCAAAACATTTGTTTTAAATCAATCATATACTTGGCTGGAACCCAAGAAATTGTAGATATATTGTAATATGTTGGGAGTTGGGATACATACAAACCAGACAATAATGTCTTATTACTATACTTTGGAATACACTATTTCATTTTTCAGGTTAACCCATTCACATCATACTTAAATGCCTTGCAACTAACCAGGAAATCAGATTTAAAACCCCTGTTACCAGCTGTGGAGCTGGTAACAGCTTAATGTTTAAAAATCCTATAAAATCAACCACTAAGTATTTTTTGCTGAAAATTTGCATGCACAATATTAAAAGCATAAACTCAGCAACACTGTTTTCCTAATACTGCTGTTGCGTGTGATAAACCTCAAAGCAATCCTCCAAATGAAGGGAAACACCACACTTTTTACACTGCTACACAGTTTCACTACATTTGCTCCTGCTGTAGCACACAACACACTTTTTGGTCATTTTTCTTTTCTTTTCAGTTGAGGGAATATGCATAGGAAAGTGAGCCCATGATTTTGCCTGTAGTCTCAAAGGGATTGTACTGGAAGAAGGTCGGCCTCGAACCGAATACTCTGGCAGCTGCACAGATTCCAGTAGCTGCTGCACAATGCTTGTTCTATAGTCTGCATAGCCTGCCTTCTTCTTTCCCGTCATCTTGTAATACACAACAAAGGAGTTGAAAATACACATGTCCAGAAGACAGAAAAATATTTTTCTATACTCCTTCACTGTGTGTCGCCTGATGGGAAGCAGAACTGTCACTTGGTCCTGTAAATCAACAACCCCCATCTCCTTTTGGTATTCAAGGGGACATTTGGGTTTCCAGACCTTCTCTCTTGGAGATTGACCTCACTTTCTTCTCATCTTTCCCATTTCCGTGATGTCAGCTGATCTGTGTTTAGTGGAAAGAAAATAAACATCCTTGTTATCCCTCCACCTCACACAAAGGATATTTCTGGCACTCCATATCTCATACTCCCCACGCTTCATTTATTTGTGCAGATATTGCATGGCATATCTCTTCTCTTAGGTCACACCATTCCAATTACATTTATTTGTCTCTCAGTGAGTCTTCTAAATAAATCTGGAGAGAAATACCAATTATCTAAAAATAATGTGTGACCTTGGTTCAACAATGGTTCACACATAATGAGCACTACATTGGTACTGACAGGAAGACTAGAATCTACTATATCTTCACCTACATAGATTTTGAAATAAAGGCAGTAACCTGAACTAGATTCACAAATTTTGTAAACTTTGATGCCAAATCTGGCTCGTTTGGATCTATTCCATTTCACAAATGAAATACGACCCCTGAATTTCATTAGACTTTCATCTAGAGCAATATCCTGACAAGGGTGATATATTTCTGAAAATTTTGAAGAGAAATTCTGTATGATAGGCCTAACTTTTTTAAGTTTATCACATTGGTTTTCTTTGGTGTCATCTGTGAAATGTAAGAAATGGGAAATCAGTTTAAATCTCTCCCTACTCATTGTTTTATGAAAAATTGAGGTGTCAAGGCATTTGTTTTTGCTCCATTATAATTGAATACATGATTTTCGCACTTGAGACATCAAAATAACTAAAGCAATATAGGCCCTGATTTCATCTGCCATAGTGTTAAACCATTTTTCATCATCTTTCAACACTTTTCTGTCAGGATTGTTCAACTGCCTTGTTGCATAAGCATTTGCTTAGTCACAAATTTTGTTAAACAAAGGTCCCATGTATTCTGAAAAAATTGAATGTGCAGACAGCATCTCTGATACATGCTTGTTCAATAAGTCTTTACAAATCCCACTATTTGCAGCAAAAGGACAAAGAATGGGGTTGTTGTCAGTTTTAGTCCAATTCCAGTCACACCAAGTTTTCTGCTTTGTAATTTGAATGTGTTTTGAAGGGCCTGGCGCATCATCATTGGCTTCATTTTTATTTTCTTCACTACTTTCTGCACTAGATTCATTATGACTGTCACTAGAACCTTCTTCAGTATCGTATTCAGAAAAATGATCACTTTCACTGTCACTCTCTAATATACTCTGTATCAGTTTTCTCAAACCCTCATCATCCGTGCACACTTTTTTTTGTGGCCATGATGACTACGAGGTGAATGAAATAATGCTAAGGTAAAAGTGCTTTTCACTGGTTAAAACACAATTGGTTATTTCATACTGAGCAGAATTAGAAACACCATGTCAGCATTTTATTCCAGATGTACACAAAGGACATCTATGATAAAGAACCTAAACTGTATGGAATTATATGGACCAATGCAGCATGGCAAGCTGAGCTTATCATATGATTCATATGTCAAAATGATGCATGCAAGTGCTGGTCATTAAATGATGTGAATGGGTTAAATTTTTGTAATTAGGTACTAATAAGTAAACAGGTGCTAAAATGTAGGAAACTATCCACTGCACTTAACTGAACTCTGCCAAATATCCTTTGAAAAACTGTCCACTTCACTGTCTACTCTGACCTGACGGCTCAACTCAACTGACTCAACTGATTAGACTGTCTGCTGGACGTTGGTTGGTCCCTTAAATAGACTCCAGATAGAAAGAGAACATTCTTGAAAGGTAAACTACTAGAACCAGGTAAAACTGGGTGCAGAAAAGCAGCATACAATGGCCACCATTCTGCATGACAATTGTTCTACAGAAGAGCCATAGCTGTATCCAGGCTCAGGTAGCAAGGCCCCGACCTCTGCTGTTGCCTGGCAGGCAGCCTGGCGCTGCGGTTAACACTGCTCCCTCTTCAGTCAACCAGCACCATTACAGAGGGCCAGACGATGTACGTTTGCTTGCTGCCTGAGTGTGTTGATGGGTCATCTCGTGCACACCATGAAGATGGTCCATGGAGTTCCATGACCACTAGTCTTCCAGATGTACCTTCACAATCACCTTGTTTCTTGCAGCACCAATCAAGATGCAGGACCCTCCTGGCAATGTTTATCACACACCTAGTAGCTCCTGAGGTCATTCAATCCCAGTGTCACATCCTCAGCCACCCTAATGACGAATACCCAGACATATAATGCTCCACTGTAGGGTCAGCTCCAACAAGGCATCTTTCTTCACAGGCAAAGTGTTCGCCCCATGGTGTCACACTCAGAAACTCAATTGATTCATCAAGTTGAACCACAGTTGAACTACTGAAGTCTCACTGTCAACTGTTAACTGAAGCTATCCCCTTCACTATCAACGCCAGCTCGACTGTCAGCCGGACATTGACTGGCCTCTTATATAAATCCCGGATAGAAAGGGAAATTACTCCAAACAGGCAAAATGAATCTTCAGGAATTGAAAGGTGGCATACACTGGCTATTGTTCTGCATGGCAATTGCTCTACAGAAGAGCCATGCCCAGACCCAAGTAGCCCCATGCTGACTCCAGTGAGTAGCCAGCCAGCCGGCAGGCAGCAAGCAATAACAATACATAAGTTATAAACATATTTTGTTGGAAGATTTTGCTTACATAGATGTGCAATATCTAGATAGCAAAGTGAATCAGATTTACTAACACTTAAATTGCTTAATTTTCTATGTGTTACCAACCCATAAAAACCAAAAAAATTTATAAACGGAATCAGACGGCTGTATTTCAAAATTCATTACATGATCCCTATTTTTCAAAATGAATATATTTTCCCAAGCCATTAAATCTATGAGTCCATTTAATTGCTTTACTAATTTAACCTCTGGATTTATTTCATGATTAAATAACCAAAAATGATATGCCACAGGTGATTTATCAATTTGTTTATATTTAATATTTCTAACATGTTCCTTTATTCTGATTTTCAAATGACATTTGGTTTTACCAATGTAAACCCTGTCACCATCCAAACAGCCAAATTGATAAATGCCAGATTTTTTATAATTTGGAATTATATCCAATTATATTGCAATTTTAATAAGGAAAGAATTAAAGCACAAAATTTTAACCTGGCAGTGGATTTCTCCAAGGATTGTACAAGTTAGAATAAAAATGTTAGCACATCATTTGACAATATTTGGTATTTACGCTCCAATAGAAGGCAAAGAATTAGAAACCATAGAATTTTATGATATTTTCCAAGAAACCACTGAAAAACAAATAAACAAGATTGTGTCATAATCACCGGTGAGTAGGCAATCAAACAGTAAGAGACTACATTGGATCAGAAGGAGAACCCACTTGTAATAATAATGGTAAACTGTTGACCAATTTTTCCATATTCAATGATTTAAGGATCACAAACTCCTTGTTTAAGCATAAAGACATACATAAATACACATGACAGTGAGAGAATTGAAGTCTATGAAGACTGTAATAGGCAATAATAAATTTAATAGCTGTAAATGACACTAGAGTTTACAGAGGCAGTGAAATTGATAATGATCACCTTCTTGTGGAATGCAAAGTAAAATTATATTTCATATAACAGTGTCTTGACCAATTAAATAATTTATTCCTTTGATTGTTTCTCACTCTCCAATTGTGTGAACCACAATGTACAGGCCCTAACATTTTTCTGAGTATTTTTCTCTCGAAAGATCGCAAAGCCTTTTCATCATCCATTGTGGTACACCAAACCTCAGTCCCATAGGTTACTACTGGCTTATTAATGGTTTATTAACTTTGAGTTTAATATTTCTGGTTATTATTCCATTAGAGAAAATCTTTTTATTTGCATAATAAGCTCATTCCCTACCTGTATTCTTTCTCTTATTGTATCATTCAAATTATCAGATTTAATTAATGTACCAAAATATGAAACCTGCACTTATTCATTATTTATTTCCTTACCTTTATTCTGCTTTGTAATGTAATGGGTTACCTTTGTAATGTGAATGTGCGAGGTTTAGGATCTTGGAAAGAAATTAAAAATCAAAGTCGGCAAGATTAGCTTACCTTTATTTAAACAACAAGAAATAACAAATGTAAATATAACAACTTGATTGTGAAGGTTTTTAGTTGCTTTTATATATTCAGGTAGACAATCATTTACTTGTAGTTGTAGATAAGTTGTTTATCTACAACTACAAGTAAGTGATTGTCTACCTGAATATATAAAAGCAACTAAAAACCTTCACAATGATCAGGACATCACTATATATAATGCTTCTCCTTTTAATCTTAATAACAACTTGAATTTAATTTGCCTTGAAAAACTTGCAAACTCACTTGACCGACTCACATATTAGAAATGTCACAAAGCTATATTTTAAATGAAATGAAAGTCTTGCGGATAAACTTCTGCCATCCAAAGCTTGTTAAAGCCATTATCTAACACAAAACACAAATCAAGCAAAACTAAGTAAACCAGAAAGGCATTTAGAATGAATTTCGAAAAAGTTACAGACAATGCGAGCACATATTAATGCCTCCCCACTAAGCTGCGAAGAGCCGACGTCCTCTCACTGCGAGAGCCCAATCCAGAAGACCAGGCATATCCCACGGCAGTCCAAGCCTGGTTGAAACTAGCCCTGCGCATGCGCGACTCATTTGCTCACTGTAGTGTAAGGGCGCTGACTTCGGAGAATGCTTGGCTCCCTCTCTAATACTCTTCTTACAATACCTTGGAGTGAAGGCGGGCAGTTTGACTTATTCCAGGGAGCACTGGATGATTTACGTCCCCAATGAATATTGAGCGAAATATCAGCTCAGCTTGTATCTACCTGTTGTATTATAATGTTAATATCAATTCAACTTATGTTTATAATAATTCAATCGCAATTAGCTGTTTCAAGTGCTTATTCTTTATTTACCTGTTTGTAAGCTGCTAGTTAGGTTTGAACCATCTCATTTAAGTGAAAACGAAGTTTTCAGCATGTACCTACTAATGTAGGTTATGCAAGTATAAATAATAGTTAAACACACTTGAAACAAAGAGTTTAAACACTAGTTAAACGAAAAATTACAAAGCGACACAAATGTTTCCTACAAGTCAAATTAAATTAAGCATGCGCTTATGAAGAAAGAAAGAAGGGAGGAAGGAAGAAAAAAAGGAAAGAAGGAAGGGAGGGAGGGAGAGAGGGAGAGAGGGAGGGAAGGGGGAGGGAAGGAAGAAAGGAAAGAAAGAGAGAGACAAAGAGAGACAAAGAGAGAAAGAGAAAACGAGAGATAAAGAGAGAAAAAGAGAAGGAAAGAAGGAAGGAAAGAAGGAAGGAAAGAAGGAAGGAAAGAAGGAAAGAAGGAAGGAAAGAAGGAAAGAGAGAAAGAGAGTAAAAAATATGAGCTGATGGGTATTTGAACCTGCACTTTTAATAAGTGTGTACCTTCGCATCGTGGCACCATATCCACTATGTTACACAGACAGGCTACGGAGTTGGCCCTCTTGCTCCCTTATCATGTGTTACAACTGCAGTGGACATGATCAGTGGCATGCATACGCTCAAACAATTTTAATTGTTTGCTCTGTAATTTGTAATCTTAGACCATAGGTTTCCTATCTCAAATTGATCGTCTATGAACCCTCTATTACCAGTAAAATTCGTGTGGTGTTATTCATTTACACTCTGTATATATATGTATATTAATAGAACACTTCAAGAATGGAAACAAACAGTAAATAGTGGAATTCTGCTGATAAAAAATAAAATAGTCCAAACAATATTATATGCAGATGATCAAGTTTTACTCTCAAATTCTGAAGACAGCTTACAAATGGCAGTATACCAACTATTCAAAATTGCCAGCAAATATGATATGAAAATTTCTACTTCAAAATCTAAAACAATGGCAATGTGTGAAAATCAAGATTGATGGAAATATTAGAACAAGTATCTGATTTCCCATACCTAGGAAATGTATTTGCAGATCACAAGAGTGATACTGATACAAAATTACAAAAATATAATAAATTGAACAGGGTAATAAGGAAATACTCTGGCAAACAAATGATGACCGACACAAAATTAAGGTTACATAATATCACATCAAAAGCTACTCTCAGACACCTAAGTAAAATTTGGATTTTAAATAACAGAAATTTACATAAATTTACTTGAAGTAGTCCAAATGCATTTCTTGTGATCACTGTTAGGAATTACTAGACCGGACCTCCAAAGGAATAAGGACATCAGAGAAAATCTTGGAGTACCAAGTTTGACTGAGGAGATAGAAAAATACTAAAATGAGAATGGAAAGAACTAAACTCCCAAAATTGGCATTCCAGTATGTTCCAAGTTGTCACAGAGACCAAGGAAGACCAAACCAAGGCCATCTTTACTAGGTTTATCGTTACAGGCCACATGGCCTAAAATGAGCTTGTTCATGATGATGATTGAATTTATATCCGTTTTAGAAAAATTCAGCAAATGCTTTATACTATATTTATTTTGTGGAACCAAAGTTATACCATTTCTTAAAAAACTTTTGTAAACTTGTTATTAGCCCAAGGATGATAAGTAAACTTTTTAAAATTACAATCATCTTTTAGTTTCTTAAGGGTAGAAACTTCTTTAATGGCTTTTGATGTTTACATTTCACAATTTTTTGAAGTATAAAATCTGTATTAAAACCATTAATTACTGCAGCGTTAATAATATGTTTGTACTCTGTGTTGAATTCTTCCTTATTACTGGTATATTTATTAACCTATAAATTAAACTATTAAAAATGGCAAATTTGTGTGAAAAAGGATTAAAACTTTTAGTTTTTATGTTACTATCACTATAAATGCCAAAATGTAATTTATTGTTATATTTTATTATTTTTAAGTCTAGGAATGGAAGCCAACCATTATGTTCAGTTTCCAGAGTGAATTTAATGGCTTTATCTTGTAAATTTAAAAGTTTTAAGGCATCAGTTGTATTTTTCTTAGAAACAATGGCAAAAATATCACCTACATATCAGTACCAAGTTTTAAAAGTTAAAGGGAATACTGTAGTAATTTGTATTTTGATAAAGCTCATGAAAAGATTAGCAAGAAATGGTGAAAGTAAAACACCCATTGCCAAGCCAGAAGTTTGTTGAAAGAAATTATGATTAAAACTGAAAAAAATTTGATCCAAACAAAGTTTGTAAGTTTTACAAAATCGTCTATTAATTGTTCATTTAATTCTAAAGAGCTTGACCATTTTTTTAAAAATGTCAAAATTTTTTTTCTAGGGATACTAGGAAATAAAGCAATGACGTTTAAAGAAACAAGTTTATCATTATCAGACAATACTGTGTTGCTAATCTTTTCTACCAATTCAAAAGAATTTTTTATACTTAAGCTTTCAAATTTATCAAAGGTATTGAATATTTTATTCAACCATTCAGCCAAATTGTCAGTGAATTTCCTAAATAAAGGTATATAAATTTTTCAAAAGACACAGATGATTATGTTGCAAATATCGAAATTGCCAGTCAAGGTTTAAATGAAATTGATGAATCTTTTATTAAAATGAAATGCAGTAAACCCTTGCAGACTTTGAGTAAAAACCATCCTAAACCAAATCATAAAAATCAGATCATAAAATCATTAAAGGAAAAAGATGTAATTTATATAAAAGCTGATGAAAGGGAATAGAATTGTAATTTTAAATGAATCTCACTATATTAACAGAGTAGAACTTCAAGGCGAGAATTACATAAGAGTTAATAATGACACATTAAAATTGTGTATTACAACTTTTAACAAAGTTCTTAATGAAGTGAAAACAATACCTAATAAAGATAAACAATTTGTAAAGGTCAGTAATTAAGCTCTCCCAGATTGTATGCTCTTCCCAAAATTCACAAACCAGAAAATAAAATGAGGCCAATTATAAATTGTGTAAATTCACCTACTTACAATTGGCTAAAGTCTTGAATAAACAAATTCAACACTTTCAATAAATTTGAAAGTTTATATATTAAAAATTGTTTTGGGTAGAAAAGATTAGCAACACAGTATTGTCTGATAATGATAAACTTGTTTCTTCTGACATCACTGCCTTATTTCCTGGTATCCCTAGAAAAAAGCTTTTGATGTTTTTAAAAAAATGGTTAAGTTCTTTAGAGTTAAATGAAGAATTAATAGAATATAGATGATTTTGTGAAACTTACAAATCTTTGAGAGGTAGAACTGGAACTTAAAAATTCAATGTCACAACTGGGATTTGAACCACAGACCTTCCACTTACCGGGCGGCTGCTCTAACCACTGAGCTATTGTGACAAACTGCCAGAATGGCATTAAATTCTCAAACCAGTTCGTATTTCTCCTGGTAAACCACAAAGGCAGTCTCACATCAGAGACAAATTACCCCAATGGTGACTTACTATTGTAAGTACTTTATATCCCAGGATTAAATAACCTTCAGATGGTAATTATTATTTATTTATGCCAACAAACTTACTGTTGGTGTTTTTAAACACACAAGCCATGTGTGGGCAAAGTTTGAGAGGTAGAACTGGAACTTACCAGGAGAAATACGAACTGGTTTGAGAATTTAATGCCATTCTGGCAGTTTGTCACAATAGCTCAGTGGTTAGAGCAGCCGCCTGGTAAGCGGAAGATCTGTGGTTCAAATCCCAGTTGTGGCATTGAATTTTTAAGTTCCAGTTCTACCTCTCAAACTTTGCCCACACACGGCTTGTGTGTTTAAAAACACCAACAGTAAGTTTGATGGCATAAATAAATAATAATTACAAATCTTTGTTTGGATCAATTTTTTTTTCAGTTTTAACTGTAATTTCTTTCAACAAACTTCTGGTTTGGCAATGGGTGGACAACTTTCACCATTTCTTGCTAATCTTTTCATGAGCTTTATCAAAATACAAATTACTACAGCTTTCCCTTAATTTTTAAAACTTGGCACTGATATGTAGGTGATACTTTTGCCATTGTTTCTGAGAAACATATAACTGATGCCTTAAAACTTTTAGATTTACAAGATAAAGCCATTAAATTCACTTTGGAAACTGAAAATAATGGTTGGCGTCCATTCCTGGATTTAAAAATAATAAAACATAACAATAAATAGCATTTTGGCATTTATAGAAAATCTACTCATACTGATAATTATCTAAAAAATAAAAGTTTTAATCCTTTTTCACACAAATTTGTCATTTTAATATTATAATTTATAGGTTAATAAATATTACAATAAATATAAAAATTTTAACCATGAAGGAGATACTGAAATACTGGGAATAAGGTTCAGATATGGACCAAATCCATTTTATATCATAGGCTTGTACAGATCACCCAATGGCAACTTTAATATATTCTTAGAATCATTACTAAATCTGCTAGACACATTAATGTTAAACTTAAATTGCAACGTAATAATAGCTGGTGATTTTAGTATATATTTCCAACAAAATCAACACAGGCAATTTAGATATTTACAAAACATTCTAGACCAATTTAATTTAAGATGTACAATAAATGATATAACCAAGCAGACAGATGGGCCTGTGTTCCAACATTTGCTTTGAATGCTTTGTGATTGACACAAAGAGTGCATCGACGTGCCCTATTCTGCTCTACTCTTGCAAAGTTACCAGCCATTTCTCTGGTTTAAAAGTTTGTCAGCCTAATTGTGAATAGTAAAGCTGTGATTAACTGTAAACAATGGGATATTTGGGTTTTGTTTATGTGATCTGTGTTTCTTTCTTGGATTAAGATTGTGTGACTCACTAAAATAAATGCAATACTAATTTGCATTGTTGATTTTGCCATAAATACTTTAACTGGGTGGGAGGCAGTAATAACATTAACTTGTCTGGGGCTTGAACAAAGGACCGCAGCAAAAGACTTTCCTTAGCCAAAAGTGTTTAAAATAATGTTGTCTATGAGCTCCCAAAGTTTTTTGGTGTAATTTTGGGACACCTGTATAGGTAGTAAATTATTCAATAAATTACCAATAAACTTTCGCAATAATACTCCATTCTCCGACTTTAAACACATATTAACTAAATTGTTTATAAATAAAGTGTATTACCATATTCATGAGTCCCTAATCGACAAAGCAGTATTTTAATCGATTCACTCTTTTGGTATTGTCTCACCTGCATGTATGTGGGTGATGTCACAAGTTGCCATTGGGTGCTTCTATATGTATTGTACCTATATTTATTTACTTATTGTATGTATATTTACTTACTTATACATACTTTGTACAACAATATGAATGTTGACCATGTTCTTAAACAACGTTTCAATTATTTCCATTGTAACGATTTTAAAGGACAATAAAGTTTTGATTTGATATACCAATTAATAAGGAAGAATTCAACACAGTGTACAAACATATTAACACTGCAGTAATTAATGGTTTAATACAGATTTTATACATACAAAATACAGAAGGCCGTTAAAGAGGTTTCCACCCTTAAGAAAATAAAAGATGATTGTAATTTTAAAAGGTTTACTTCTCATCCTTGGGCTAATAAAAAATTTACAAAAGTTTTTTAAGAACTTTGGTTCCACAAAATAGATATAGTATAAAACATTTGTTGAATTGTTCTAAAAAGGCTATAATTCCAAATTGTAAAAAACCTAGCATTTATCAATTTGGTTGGTTGGATTGTGACAGGGTTTACATCGGTAAAACCAAATGTCATTTGGAAACCAGAATAAAGGAACATTTTTGGTCATTTAATCATGAACTAAATCCAGAAGTTAAATATTAAAACAATTAAATGGACCCATAGATGTAATGGTTTGGGAAAAAAATATTCATTTTGAAAAATAGGGATCACATAATGAATTTTGAAACACTGCTGTCTGATTCCATTTATAAATTTGTTTTGTTTTCATAGGTTGGTAACACATAGAAAATTAAACGATCTAGGTGCTATGATGGTGACCACTATAAACAAGATTTTCACTGATGATACATTAGAATTTAATGTGAAACTGTAGTCTGCACTGGAATTAAAGAACTTTTAGCAGGTATTAAGATAAGTGAAGGTTAAAGTCTCTAAGATTTGTTAAAACTTTAGAACTACTCGTACATCACTTACTTATTAAAAATTGGACACGTTTCAAGATGCTTGCCCTCATTCTCAATCTGATACCAACTGCTGGACCAAGGTGTCATCCTGTTTGAGATTGCAATGCTGTCATCCTTTGGTGTCTTTTCCAGGAATTTCTTTCTGAGGTTGTCACTTTGGGGCAACTCAAAGTTGAAGACTTGGTCTTTATTTTTTAGAATGAATATATTCTCCCCGTGTTACATGTTAGAGATGCTTTTTAGCAATGTAAATTCAGGATCGATTTCATGGTTTTCTAGCAAAAATGCACTGCTGCTGCTGATTTTTCCACTTGTTTATACTTTAGATTCATAAGATGTTCTTTAGACCTTATTTTAAGTTTTCATTTTGTTTTTCCAATATAAATTTTATTACATTCTTTGCAGCTGAATTGGTATATTCCTGATTTTTCTATTGCTGGTATGGTGTCTGTAATTTCAGAGTGTAGTAGATTTTGGATGGTATGTGGGTTCTTAGGTGCTAGAGTAATGTTGTGATCTTTGAATATTTTCTGGAATTGGGTGTGGGCTTTAGGATGCTATGTGAACTTTGTGTACCTGCAGTGTATGTCCTTACACAAAAATCAACTCCAATCCAATTAACACATTAACCAGGAAATCAAGGACACAATAAACACCTGTTCTGTGATAGCAAAAAGAGAGAAAGCTAAAGCGATTCCAGACAACTCAACCTTTCTGAGAACCTATAGTTTACCTAAACTCTACAAACCAGGCAAATCAATGAGACCAATTGTCTACAATATTGGTGCTCCAAGGTACAAACTATCTAAATGGTTAGTCCATAGATTCAATTCTTTCCAGAAATTTGAAAGCTACAGCATAAAAAATTCATTCCACCTGGTTAAAAAACTTGAAAATGTTCATATTAAAGAAATGACATACAGGTCTCTTTTTATGTGTAATCATTGTTTCCCAGCATACCCACCGGAAAATTAAAAAAATCTTCGGAAATGTTGACTAAAAACCATAAGACTCACACAAGACTAGATAGAACAATACATCAATTTAACCATACTATGGACAACTTTTTTACATTCAATAATCAGATTTTCCACAAAAAACAGCCAAGCAAAGAGAAACCCATTTTTGCAGATTTTAGGAGACCTGGAAATAAGAATTACCAAAGCTTTCCCATGGATCATCACAACCTGGCACCAATATGTGGATGACATATTTGCCATCACCCCCAAGAAACATATAGAGGACTCCTTAAAATTTACTGTAGAAATTGAATTTGAGCAAAAGTTCCCATTCCTGGACCTAAAAATGGAAAAATGCAATGGAAATCTCACTTTTGGCATATGAAAAAACCTATGCATACAGATAACTATATAAAATCCAATGGTTATACCTACTCCAAAACCCCACCAGTGTACTGTTTTCAACAGTCTGGCACATAGGCTTCTTTATCTGCCTCTCAACAGAGCACGATTCAACAAAGGAAAAGGGACAATGCAAAGAACAGCTGGAAACAATGATTTTAATAAAAAAAACAATAGACAAAAAATCCAAAAGGTAAAGGAATGGAAGACCATACAAGAAACCACCAAACTTTCAACAGAAAAAGGAAAATGCAGGTACACAAAGTTCACATAGCATACTAAAGCCCACACCCAATTCCAGAAAATATTCAAAGATCACAACATTATTCTAGCACCTAAAAACCCACATTCCATCCAAAACCTACTACACTTTGAACTTAAGGACACCATACCAGCAATAGGAATCAGCAATCAGGAATATACTAATTCAACTGCAACAAAATTATATTGGGAAAACAAAAAGAAAATTGAAAACAAGGTCTAAAGGACATCTTCTGAATCTAAAGTATACACAAGTGGAAAAATCAGCAGCAGCAGGACATGTTTGGGTAGAAAACCATGAAATCGATCCTGAACCTACATTGTTAAAAAGCAGCTCTAATGCGAAACAACTAGCAGCCTGGGAGAATATATTCATTCTGAAAAATAAAGACTGAGTCTTCAATTTTGAGTTGCCCCAAAGTGACAACCTCAGCAAGAAATTCCTGGAAAAGACATCAGAGATGACAGCATTGCATCTCCACCACAGCACCACCATGGCCCAGCAGTTAGCATCAGGTTGAGCATAAGAGCAAGTGTCTTGAAATATGACCCATTTTTAATAAGTAAGTGCATAGTGTCAGTAAATCTGACTCACTTTACTATCTGGATAATACATAAGTCATTTCATAACAATTTCAGATCAAGTATACCTCCATTAATAAGCTGTCCATTTTGTAGTTGAATTGCAACTCCAAAACCTCCAAGCTTCACTGGTGCTGAATTCTCTTTGGTCGCAAGCAACACACAATGAGGTTTGATGTCTCTGTGTATGATGTCATTCTCATGGCAGTAGCGTAACGCTTCAAGAATCTGACGCATATAGTGACTGTTAACATAAAAAAGGATTTCTTAGTAAAATTATATTAAATATTCAATAGTTATGGTCCACTTAACAATAATATTAAGTTCTTAAGTGTTAAAACATATTTCACTCTTAACATAAAAATAATTTCTCCGTAAAATTATATTAATTATTCAATATTTATGGTCTACTTTACAATAACATCAAGTCTTTAATTGTTACATTACATGTCACTACAAGGAAAGAAGTATTTTCATTGATGAAGAAATATTCTTGGAAACAGATATGAAAATAAAAGATTTAAAAGACAGAGAACACAATAAAGTCAAGGAGAATGAAATGGACATGGTAAGATAGCATTATCCTATTTGAAATCTGTAAGTAACTATAGCTAAAATGCATTATAAACATGAGAAATTATTTATATGGTGAGGCGCTCATATGTATTCCATGGAAGCAAGGGAAGCATTGCTTCCTCTTTAATTGTTAGTAATGTACATTGATTTCTATGTTTTGATTAGTCACCTTTGTGGAAAATTTAGCAATACAATTTTCAAACAGCATAAGGTATTGATACACTTTTGCAAGTAGTATTCTGGAACCCCAACACATAATGTGGAGGGTTTGCTCATGGTCAATATTTAGATACACTGTAGATATAATCTTGTTTTGCAGAACCAAGGTATTTCTTGCTTATTACCTCCCTATGGGTAATCCAGGTTACTGCTTGTTAGCGGTTAGAAAAGAAAATCAAGTCAAATAATTACATAGACTTCTAGGGCCTTTGTCCATTACTTGTTTCTTGGCTTCCAGTATGGGCTGCATCTTGTTGGCCTTTTTAATCATGCCAACTATGTTTGGCTTCTTCATTGGGCGACTGCAAACCTCGTCCAACTAATTACTGCCTAGTCAGCGAAACAACTAGTTGGATGAGATTTGCTGCCCTGACTAGGCAGTAACCAGTTGGATAAGGTTTGCAGTTGCCCAATGAAGAAGCCAAACGTTTATGGCAAAACATCGGCATGATTAAAAAAGCCAACAAGACGTGGCCCATACTGAAAGCCAAAAAAGAAGTAAAATCAAGTTAATTTATGCTATCTTTACAAATAATAATAACAACAATAACAATAATAACAACAAAAATAACGATAATGATAATGATAATGATAATGATAATGATAATAATAATAATAATAATAATAATAAAAATAACAACAGTAACAATAACAACAATAACAGTAATTCAAATTTATTCATCCTTAGATCAAATACATGATATTGGATATATCGGGTTTGTAAAACAAAATATTAACAACAGTTCAGTATTACGAGTTGATGTACAGGAACGTTTGCATCACAAGTTTCATTTGTGAAGATAGAATTGCACATGTTTTGGTAATTAAGAATAGCACTTATTGGAAGCAATTTTGAAACTACAAACTGCTTTTGCTTTATGACGAGAGTATGAATGCAGTGGGGAGTAGTGAAACATGAGAGAGAGGAATGCTGTGTTGTGTGTGAAATTTTGAATCAAGGTTTATCTTCATTTACCTCAGCAAGAAGAGACACATCATTGAGAAAGATAAGAAAACTCCAGTGTTAGAGAATTTGAAAACAAAAATAAAAACTTGTGCACCACATTTTAATAAAGACATTTATGCCATAGAGTGGCTTACAGGTTGTAAAAGTAGAGTCAAGTTACTTTGTTGTCCACGTCTACTCTTCTGAACATTATTGTTTCCATACCATAGATTGTCACTACACGCCACCATGATGAAGAAACCAATTTTAGCATCATTATACATTATTGTTTGAGAGCTATAATGGAAAATGCAAATACAAGTTCATTTTGTTGATTTTACTGTGAATTTGTGACTTTTAATTTACAGAAGGAATTTTGGATTAGCTGTCACAACTTACTACACATGAAGCTAAACTCAAAAGGATAACATTTACAAATGAGTATAAAATTTACATGTAAGCATTTGAATGCATAATTCTTTTTATGCAAACTGTTGTTGTTAAGGTATTAATTATTATGTACAATTCCTATAGAGATTGAATAATCCTATCATTAGCTGCAGCAGCAAGGTGCCAATTTTCAAGTTTCTGAAGGTTTAAGTACTAAAAGTTGTTGAAATTCATGTTTTTAAAATATTTCATTTTCATAAATTGTACAGAATGCATATTCCCAAATCAAAACAAGGTCCCACAAATTGAACTTAAAATCAAATAAAAAAGGATACTATTTTGCAGAAGTATACTGGGTACAGAAAAATGATAAGCACATATTTGTAGGATATGAAGGCACTATCAAAATAAGCACTTTGAGGATAGGAACAATAGAGCTTTTGTTACACAACATGTGTCAATATTAAATCCATCATACTAGAGTCTCTGATTGTAAAACTGCTTGTGGCATGTTAGGCGTTAACAAAATGCACTCTTCTACAGTACTGGGCAAGTCTGAATGCTGAATGCTGCATTTCTGTTGTCAAACCTACTGGTTAGTGGTAAAATGGAATGCTTATCTTGTTCCATTTCAATGTAAAAATGTTATTAACTTACATAATTTATGATGAAAATATTACTGAATATAAGGGAGAAACTAAATTTTTGGGTATAAAATTGAATAAAAATCTAAATTGGAATACTCATATAAATTACTTAGCAGCTAAAGTTAGTCCTGTTTGTTGCATGATATTAAAACTAGAATAACCCTACTGGGACTTAAAAACGTATACTTTGCCCATGTTCAAAGCTGCTTAAAATATGGATTAAAATTTTGGAGAGAAAACTTTGATAGGGAGTTCAAAATTGAAAAGAGGGTAATAAGGCTTATAAATGGAATAGATAACTTGATGTCTTGCAGGCCATACTTTAGGAAACACCACACACTATCATTAGCTTGTCTCTCTATAGCACATACTAGACCTTATGAAAGGACAACAAGGAAAAGTATGTAGATTACAAATATTGATATTCATAACCATAACACGCAAAGAAAAATTACCTCCATGTCCAGATGTTTAGAACATTCTAAACAGTGATCTCACAAATATAGACATATTCTACAATAAATTACCAGTAACAATAAAAGAAATACCAAATATAACACAATTTAACAGAAAGATTAAAGTCTTTCTAATATAACATATGTACATTTTACTCTGTAAATGAGTTTATGTGTCAGGTAAATAAAGACCTGGATGGTAACAACAAGTCATAGTTTTTGCTTGTAACTTTTCTCCATGGAAAATATAAGCGAAGCATAATTTTATCAATGGTGATTAAAATTATGCAATTTTCATGGGTCATATAAAGTCATTTTTCATATTATCATATTTTCATATTACAGTTATATTTTCTCTTAAATTTTCACATTTGTGTCATATTTTTATATTTCTATTCCAGTTTTGCTTATATGCTTGCAGTTATCCCATAGACGATTTTTCACATCTCCTAATTTTTCTCTGTAATATTAGGTCTTTTCCCCATTACATGTTGCTTCCACATAGAAGATTGTTACTTTTTTAAAACTTTAAAATGTATGTAATTTACTACTGTAATTCTTATTTCTGATTGCCCTTCAAAATGTGACATTTATTTCATTCTGAGCAGAGCCGAGGTATAGCTTGGGTTGAGCAATTAAATAAATTCAAAATGCAACAGTAAAATTAATATTTACTTTTTACGAGTGTGCAAGATTTTTAAAATAGATTTTCAATATTATGTTAACTTAAACAGCATTTAATATTTGAGGACTTAAAAAATGCACCCCGAAAAATTGGTCATATTTATTGTCATATTTTCTAATTTTTTCAGTCATAAAAGCTTGCATATTTCTAACATTTTTAGGTCATAAACATCCAGGTCCTGCTGACAAAGCAAATAATGAACAAAGAGAGAGTATCACATGCGTAAGAGCATGTGAATAGAGATTTGTCCCACAAAACCAATGTGCTATTTGTGGAGAGAATAAAGATATTGAACACAGATGAGTGTAAAGGAACTGATCTGTAGAGAAGGGAGCCAATAAATCTGATATGGCTTAGATTAGATAGAAAAATGGCTTTGATTGAAATCTTCAGAATGGATAATAAAAGCATAAGATAGTTCATAAGCATGGCCAAAAAATTGGAATTGGTCTGCTTATAAAAGATAGTAGATTTTAATACTTCAGTAGTTGTTAGCAAGCTGTTAGTACAAATTTTATGCATAACTTATACTGCATATATTGAATATGACTGACAAAGAGCCTGAGCTGAATGCATTGTTGTATATGTATTGGCTTAGCATAAATAAAATAAACAAACAGAAATAAAAACATGTATTTTCATCCAACTCTGGCACTTATACCCGAGTTCAAATATACTGTACCTTGCAACTGCTTCGCTATACACAAACCCTGCTGTTGCTCGGCGTACTACCTCGAAGCAAAGGTCAGAACCATCCATGCTGCAAAAACAAACATCAGGTAAGCTATTTTAAACACTAGTCTGGTAATACCCTTAAAACATACAAGTGAAAAAGCATGATTGTGAATAGAGGTAAAAATTCAACTAAACTCTAAATAGAAGTCTCAAGTGTTAATAAAATACTGAGTGAGAAGTTGAAATGCAAAATATCACTTATTTCAATTATTTAGCATACTTTCAGGGCATCTGTTCCCAGCCTTGAATGGATGCTTCTCAAGGATATAGAGAAATGCCCCAAAACATGTTTACGGTATTTGTCACTATTAAATAATGTAAGATATTTTTTATATGTAGGACCTTGTGACAGTGAAGTGCACTGACTTTGTTATGTAGTCATGTTTTTTACACGTCACTTACTTGAGTATTAAGGAAAACATGTTGCAGGAGCTATCTATTTAAGGAACTGATGATGGAAGTGATAGCATCTGAAACATGTCTTTCTGAATACACAAGTAAGTGATGTAGTGTCAAAAAGTCAACTAAGTAATGAACAGAAAAAGAATACAGAAATCATAATTACAGTTGGTAAAAATGCTGTTATATTTACTTGTAATTGCTTTGGCTGTTTTAATTTGCTTGTCACAAAGCATCATCAGCACTGAGTAAATGATGTCATTACTCTAGAGGCTTTTAGAGCTTGTCCTTTTAACCCTAAAGAACCAAAACAATTACACTAATTAGGTACCAGTACAGCACCTTCCAAAACTACATTACTAAAAGGCATCAAAGGAAAACGGAAGAAAGAGAAAAAATAAAGTTGTATCCACTTTAAAGTTACCTGCCTTCTATGTACAAGATATGAAATGAGAACAACCTGTTTTTAGTAGAGTTCCTTCAAGGTTTTTTTCTTTGGTGTATGAATGAATGATTTATTTTTACACATTTACGTTAAAATTTTACAACATACTTCAATGGTGTTGGAGTGTCTGTTATTTTTTGGATCCCATAAGACTTATATGGTCGTTATGTCTGATAGAGTCCTGCTTCACTTGATTACATGGTTTATTAAAAAGGACATTAATCTTGGATTTTTGCTATGAAAGGTTATCTTTTCATGCCAGTTTCTTCATTTTGTTCATCATCTCTATCATGAAATTCTTCCTTTGCCTTAATCATTTTCCTCCATCACTTTTCTCTTACCTTCCCTATATAGTCACTAAATTGTTCCAAAAATTCCTTTCTACTATATCCAAAAATATTTAATATCAAAATTTCTTGGACCCAAATGACCTAGTTGTCAATGGGCCCCTTAAAACCCTACTCAGTCGCTCAAAATTTCTGTTTGACTCTAATATACAAGATACAGTCAAGAAAATCAGCTTTATCTGATTATATTCACTAATTAAAATTTCCTACAAGGAATAACCTTATTTATGTTTTCAGAAGTTTTCTTTTTCATATCATTTTTCTGAATCTTTTATCCTACTACTTGTTTTATACTTCCTCTCCCCATATTTTAGTTTATGGACAATACAATTATACAACTATACAATGAAGATATCTTTCACTGTTTTGTCATAATGAACATACTTCTTCTGTCATATTTAGCTCACTTAACCA